>CAJVRI010000269.1:0-12492 GCA_911649635.1 Poeciliopsis gracilis | reverse complement strand
CAATCCACATCTGAATAGTTTTAAAAAATAAACTAAATAAGGTTGTTTCAGTGGCCAGGTCCTTAAATTTTCTTTCTTGTTTTTATTTCTTGTTTTCAACGCTTTAATAAGCCTTTGTGTGAGCCTTCATACCCGATACTGCTATTATACTTGAATTTTACCTTTGTGGGACATTAAGGAATATATGTATGTCTTGATTAAGATACTGCAGGATATTAAACAGGCTGTTAAAGCTTGAGAAAACCTTAAATGTGACCAAATTAAACCAAGAGAAGAACAAAATCCCTCCATAGTGATGGGAAACTGACATCACCAAATTATTGCAAAGGCTTAATGCCATTTTTTGCCACCAAGGATGACACAACTAGTTATTATGTTGAGGAGGAATTACTATTTTACACTGGATCAAATTTGTTTCCGAATTTTATTAAATCAAATTATCATTTCACAGCCAGGCTTCTTTTTGTCTGACAATTAAGCCTGTCGCGATGAACAATAAATCAATTAATCGCACAATAAATTAAAGCTATCGACCTCATTTCTATTATCGGCTATATCGTTTCTGAATGAAAAAGGCTAAACGCCGGTGCTCTCCACTGACCGTCCCTTCCTCATTTCCTTAATGCCCAGCGCACACTAACGATCTTATTTTCAGACCCTGAGAGCCCACACATTAGCCGACAGAAACACTAGGTATAACGGTTTGATCGTGTGGTTGTGACGCTGCGGAGAGAGGTTGGACAAGGAGTTAGCAATGGCGGTTAGCCACTCTTTATGTCACTTTAACGAAGAACAGCTGAAAAGTTACCGGGTTTACCAGGCGACATAGTAGACAGACTTCATAATCTGCACAATTTTGGTTCAATGCAGTATTTACTTCCACTTTGGCTTTATATTGTTGAGTTTTTATCCAAGTACATTTTTTGTTGATAGAGACTGAGAATTCATTTTATTTTTGTTTTTGGTTGTTCCAGTGTTAAGTGTTCTTTTGAAAATAAAGTGTATCAATGTTTGGCATGCATTATTACATAATTTCCATTAAATCACTGTAAATAGTCTTGAAACAATATTATCATTTATCGCAATAATTTTTGAGACAATTAATCGCTTGGCAAAATTTGGTATCGTGACAGGCCTACTGACAATAAAATGAACGTTATGAACTGAAACATTGAAGTTTGACTGAAAAATAAAAACGGACAAATCTGTTTCCACTGGATTTGGTAATTTGGTGCTGCTGTGCTTTCTGCTTTGTCTGAACTTAATTTGTTGTTTCAACAGCTTCCACTGAGATGATCCAAAAGTTTTTGCCAACTGGAGAAAGATCATCTATCAATTTCCCTGCAGATCACCGTCCCAAAAGTTGTGTGTTCTCTAAGTCAAATATAACGATAGGAACATGTTACTTTGATGAAAAGCCAAACCTGATGGAGAATTTCATTGGAAAAGTGGAGCTTTCTTGTCCAACATCGCTGATATTTACAAGTCCACAGACATCAGACTGTGGAGTTTATTCTGCACAGTTGATAGGAAATCAAACTAAAAGAGTAAACGTCTCCATCACATTTCAAGGTAGGACTTTCTGTATTTAAGGACACATTACAAAGAACAGCTTAGAAATGAAAAGTATCTGTAGTCTGTAGCACAGCGCTTCGCTCTAATGTCTTTAAAGCTTCTCTCTGCTCTTCCTCATCAGATCCAGTGTCTCCAGTTGAGCTGAAGGTCGATGTGATTTCAAACTCATCCTGTAAAGCAACCTGCAGCACGGAGGACGACGAGATCATCTGCACTTTAAGTTGTGACGATAAATCCTGCCATCTGGTGGGAGGAGAGAGGTCAAAGGTCACCAAATCTGGGGCTTCCCTAGGACTCTACCAGTCAAATGAATCGATCATCTGTAACCATAGCAACCAGGTCAACTGGACCCAAAGCAAGAAACAGATCCAGCTCTGTTTGAGATCTGAAGGTGAGACTGAGTAGTAAAGAGCATTTCGGTTTAAACCATCTGGAAACATGTTGCTTAGTAACAATAGGAAGTAAAGCAGCTTCCTGTTCATCACCACAAGTTTACAGATCAACTTAGAGCTGGGATGTTAAACTCTAGACGTCTCCAAATGTTTGGATGTTTTCTGACTTAGCATAACTGTATCCAATAAGTAGGTTTTTATCAGGACTTTGTATAACTTTTCTTACTTTGTTTGAGTAGAATCAGAATAAATCTTATTGAATCCATTGTTTTATACTCTCGTTTTCTCTTTTTTAGGGTCCACACTCCAAACTATTCTAATTGCTATTGGCGCTGTTTTAATTGTAGCTGCCATCATTGGTGTGCTAATTAAGGTAAGTCCATCTATGTTATTCATCGTAAATATTGCCTCATTCTAACTAATTTCAATCTGTGTAGGTTTGATGTTTAGGGTTAACGTTGTTTCATGACTGACTGGTGATTAAATATATTGCTGCACTTTGTCAAAATGTTCCTCTTTGACTGACCACAAACTTTCTCACTTGCTGATTTTTATCTGTAAATGCGTCTTTGGGCATCTTCCTAAATACTTATGTTCACTTTTATCCAGAACTTTAAGCCATTATGGTATGGACTCTCAGGACACCATTTTGATTCATAGCTGAACTGAGTAAAAGGGTTTTTCATTTTCTGCACCTGCCACCAGGAATAATCTACAGAACGATTTAAAATGAACATCTCTGGCTAAATTAAATCAGTTCTGAAGGACAGAACTGATTCAGTTCACTTGCCTCCTGCATCTTAGAAAAGACGTTGTTAATGTCAATGAGTAATTTTTATTCTTGATAACATAACGTATACATACTTACTTACATACTTATTTGTCTTTGCTGTTCACTAATGTATATTTAACAGCATCGTAGAACAGATCTGATGTTTGGTTCAGTCTTTTCCTGTGTGTTTATAGAAACCTTACAATAAACCTGAAAAGGTTTATTGTAAGGTTTTTATGTTCCAACTTTAATTAAGCATGGAGTCATAATGTCATCTACTGGGTTAGTAAACTGTTTCATTAAAGGAAATCACAGTCTTTGATTCACAATTTAAAAATCTAAAGATTAGTCAAATAGTTTTTCTGTATTTTAAAACATTAACTAAAGTAGTTTAAATGTGTTATTTCTCTCTCAGAACTGGAAATATTTTACTGTAAAATAGTGCATTCTACCATTGAATAGTAATGCTAATCATTAACTGACTGTTTTTAACTTTGACATTTCTGTCCCCAGAAGAAGTTATGTTTTGCCCGAAGGCAGACAGAGCCATCGAACTCGCAGGCGCTCCATCAACTTCCCCAAGCCAACGGAGATCCCCACGTCAATCCTGAGTCTAATGGCCTGATGGATGAAAACACTGCAGAGTCACCTGTTTAAAAACACGGACCGTTGCTCTGTGCCGCACCACAGTCCCCTATCCGAAGCTTATAAATGCCAGAAATAGTTTTCCTGTAACTTTAGGTTACAGGCGGTACACACACACACACACACACACACACACACACACACACACACACACACACACACACACACACACACACACACACACACACACACACACACACAGTTGACCAAGCTAATACTCTCCTCTTGGCACTGATTTGGCAGTATTTCTGCTGATTGCAGAAATACAATCAGCAAAATAATGAGTTTGTTTACAAACTCGTTATTCTAATTTTTGGGACTTTGCAGCATAGAATGACAAATGAAGAAGGGAATTCATTTTAATCAGTAATCTATACCTAGACTGACTTATTCTTGCTGTATTTTCTGTTTTTATGAAGCTGTCACTGGATGAATCATGTTTACATCAACAACTGCCTCGGTTTGCAACAGCGTTGCAATTTCCATGGTGCGAATTTTAGTCATTTCACAATCTTTGCAGGTAAAAGAGGCATAAAAATTTACCTAATTTCTGACTGCATTTGATAGGTTGCAAAATCCTTTGCAATCTATCCTATTGCAAAGGCTAGAGGAAACAAATTATCCTGGTAAAGACCCTTTTCCTAGAGCCATTTGCTTCGTACAAAGGGTCTGGACCCTCAGTTACTGAGAAACTATTGGTTCCTGTGTTGAGGTTTTAAATTTTAATGTTTCCCCGTGATGTAAATGACACACCAGTTCAACACCATGAATGTTACCAGGAATAACTTGTAATGGTTAACAATCATCCTCCACTGTGAAGAGAGAAGAGCCAAACTGATCGAAGCTGCTGTTAATTTTAATGCATTATCCTTATAGAAGGATAATGCATTAAGGACCACACAGAGGAACCAGATAGGCTTAATATTCTTTCATGAATTGTCTGTTGGAACAAAGTGAGAGTTTATTTTCATAAAGGTTTAACAAGCACTTTTTAACCCAAAACGCACAAGACAGATAAGCATTTTTTAAGTGTTTGCACACAAGCTCTTCATTGTTAAAAAATAATTATCTGCAGAGCCAGTTGTGCCTTTTGGGATAATAAGAATGTACTACCGACTGTGCAATTCGAAAATACCAATTTTTCTTTACTTCTGTTTTTCTTTATTCTTAAAAATGCCAAAACTTTTACACAACTGGACATCTTTGTCCACTTTCACAAAGGAATCAAACATTGTGATGAGTTGCATGTGTTACTTGAATTGCAATTTTGCATACTTTTTTTACTTTCTACTTCTATTTTCTTAAATATATTTATACATATGTTATACAAATGTTATTTGTAATAAAATATAAGTCCTTTTGGGTGTGTGGATATACATTTTTTAAGCAATCCGTCGTCATCGCCAAAAAAGAGGCATTCATAAAATGTTCTATGTTTACACCCATGAATAAACTTTGGACTTTTATTGTGTGTTTTTTGGGTGGGGTATTTGCAGGCTAGTGTCCCTTATATGACAGTTGAGTGACAGGAATTGAGTAAGGTGAGAAGGAGTGGGGAAGGCATGCGGAAGACATGCAGTCGAGGACTAAAGGCCTCCAGATGTAGGTCGTGCCATCCCCTGCAGCACGCCCACATGTTGAATTTTCTTAAAGCTGAGATCTGTTAAGCATCATGCAAGTTCCATAAATCATTTTCAGTATTTTACCCAGTTTTAGAGAGATATCAATGCAAAGCAACTTATTTGATGTCCACATAGCAGAAAATCTGCTTTGTGAATTAAAACTCTTCTGTCTTTTATACATCTGTTAAAGTTGTATTTACAGGTCAAGGCCTCTGGGTGGCGCTCAGACCCCATTACCTTTGTTCAAGATCTGCAGAAAGTTTTGTAACCAGCAGTGCAGCAGTCATTCCTTTTTTTTTCTTTTTGTCAAATTTATCGTCTGTTCTTAGCAGACATTTTTAAAGTAATCTGCAAACAGCTCTGACTTTTAGAAGGTGAAGTGAAGCCATTTACTCTGGAAGTAAATTTAAAGTGAACTCATATCTGGGTATAAACCATTTCCTACATGGTTTAGTGGTTAACGTTGCAGCAACGTGCTTTTTGCTTTTCTGTTTCAGAAACAGATTTTCCTCTACATGCAGATTGAGAATTAAACTCTTAACTCTAGTTTCCACATATTAGTTTCCTGACTAAAACCAAAGGTCACAAGATGAGAACTTACATGTGACAATAGGTATGAAACCACATCCTCTGTAAAGAGCAGTGAAGAGACCATGGAACATTTTTCTCTTTAAGTCCATTGGCAACCAGATTTTATAAAAATAACCAAACCTTTTCTCAAATAACAGTCAAAACTTCAGCGAAGCTTCAGAAACTGTCAGTAAAGATTTATTTCTTTGTTTAAGGATGTAAATAAAAGCAACACGTCTCATAGTTTATCCAAGGCTTAAGGAATTAGACAACATGGCCGCTGGGATGTTGGGTACAGGATGAGGTGGTTAAACTGCAGACAACGCTTCACTGAAAATATTCAACATTTCTACTTTAATTTGATTTACAAATCAGAATCTGAATGGTGATGATAATCTGATGTATGGAAGAAGGATAGGGCCAAACAATACCACATAAAAATAAATAAAACTGACTTTAATAACAAAATTCCTAAGGTACTTTAAAGATTTCAGACTTTAATCCCACAATTCTGTTTTTCCTCAGAAATTTGACTGTTTTCAGGGAATTTCCACTTATTTTCAGAATTCTGACTTTTTTGCAACATTTTCAATTTAAATTCAATATTTTCTCAGAATCTGCCATGTTTTTCAGAATTTATATTTTCTCGGAATACTGGCGTTTCTTTCTTGTTATAGGATTTTTTAAACCTGCACTTTTATTCACGCTGAAAACGTATCCCAAATTTCTTTTGGCAGATTTGAGTTTTTACAATTAAATCTGATTCTTAGTAAAAACAAAATTTCAACATTTTCTTTACTTTTTCTTTGGTGGCCCTAATCTTCTTCCATACAAATGGTGAACTAATAACTAGGATCAATTGCAATGTGTGCGTCATTACATTGAAATGACTTTCTGTACAGTTCGTTGAGATGACATTTATTGTGAAATGGCACCATATTAATAAAAAACAAATTGAATTAATAAACCTGTACCAAACAAATCATAACAGTGAGATCAGATGAGCAGAAAAAGAAAGAACAATGGTGTTATAATTGTTACGAAGAAGGAATAACATATAAAAAATTCACAAGTAATTTAGAAAATATATCAGAAAATGTACTCAGTATGTAACCGGTTATTTGTGTTTGTTGAATTTCTCCATGAGGTGGACGGCGATGATGACCAACACCATGACAATCAGACCCACTGAGAAAACCACTTTCTTCACGTAACAAATGGAAAATCCAAGGAGTTCGTCTGCATCTGCAACAGGGAGGCATTAATTCAACCAGAGTGACTGGTTTATTTCTCTAATTTAAGTTTCTATCAAGATTTCTATAAATCTAGCAATTTATCTCATCTGCATTTGACGAGATGCAACCTGAAGTATCTTGAGAAGTAAATGTATGTAAACATAACCGAGGGTAAAATCGTATTTTCCCACTTTTCCTTGAACGTCACATATAAGGTGACGGTGTTGTGATTTTCCTCCTAATAATTTATGTTTTGACTTGGAAAATTAAAATCTTTTTTTCTCCACATTGGAAAATTTTCACTCACCTTAAACATTTTTATGTTTTCTCACAAACTTGAATGTAATTAAATGGGATTACAAAGTAGTGCAGAATTGCTAGAGGGACAAAAACTACTTTTTTTATATAAATAATTTGTAAAGAATGTTGTGCCTTTGTATTCGATTAATCTCCATCATTTAATCTCCACATTTTCTTTAGAGCTGCAATAAAAGAGCCAAAATAAGAAGTCCACAAAGGCCATAGACAACCTGTTATGGATGGTTTTCTTGTCAGATAAGACCAGAAATTTACTTTTTTCCTCCTAAGGTAAAATGCAAAGTGTGGGTTTTTCCACTTTTTACTTCAACAGAGAAAATGAATCTGGTCAGAGTTGATGAGAAGGTGAACGGCGTCAAATATAGTACGATAATAATAACAGAAAATCTCTAACTAGGCTGGGTTGGAAGGTCACCTTTAATTGGTCCAGTCAAAGTCCATGCACTGAACTTCGCTGTAACTTGACTAAAGGCAAAAAGGGTAGGAAAACTTTATCGACTAATCTTGTGAATCTCAAACTTACCGGCATTCTTCAGACAAAGGTGATCAATCTCTGTTGTTTTCTCCGTCCAGCTGACCTGGTTGCTATGGTTACAGACGATGGATGAACAGGACAGGCACACCTTGAGGGAAGCACCAGATTTGGTGACCTTTGATCCCTCTCCCCCCTTTTGAAGGCAGTGTTTGGCGGTACATCTGAAAGTGCTGCTGATGTTGGTGCCGTCCCGGCGGTGCAGGTCGCCGTGACGTTACAGGAGGAAGAGTCGCTGGACACAGAGTCAGCGGTCAGATCGACCGGACCCACCGGATCTACGTGGTCAGATGAGACCAAAATAGAAGTTATTGGTCTTAATTCCACTCGCTGTTTTTGGAGGCGAAAAATGATGAGTACCTTCCCAAAAACACCATCACTATGAAGCGATGGCTGGGTCTTCCAACATGACAATGACCCAAAACACAGAACCAGAAGTGGCTCTGTAAGAAGCATATGAAGGTTCTGGAGTGGCTAGCCAATCTCAGACCTAAACCCGATAGAAAAGCTCAAACTCCGTGTTTCTCAGCGACAGCCTAGAAACCTGACTGATCTAGAGAAGATCTGTGTGGAGGAATGGGCCAAAATCCCTGCAGCGACGTGAGCAAACCTGGTGAAAAACTACAGGAAACGACTGAAGCTGCAAACAAAGGTCACTGTTCCAAATATTAACAGGTGTTCAAATAGCAGTAACACAAATACAGTATATGATTAAAACGTCTTGCATTGTGATTTCCGGGGTTTTTTAGATTACGTCTCTCATAGTGGACATTCACCTAAGATGGAAACATAATTTCTAAGTGGGAGAACTTGCAAAGTCGCTCTACTACTTATTTTCCTCACTGTAGCTTTTCGTCGTTTTCTTTTACTTTATGTCTTGACATTGATCAGGAAGTTGACGCCCTGATTCCTGAGCAGGGCAAGAACCACCAGACAATAAATGCTGTCAAAACTACAACATGGCAAAACAATGTTGTAGTTTTGCACAACATGTGTTGGCAAAACTACAATATAATACAATAATTGAATATATATTCAAAAATGTATTTTTGAATATATTTTTTGAATAAATTCAAAAAATATTCTTTTTTGAAAGAAAGAATATTTTTCTTTCTTTCAAAGTATAAATTTTGTATTAAAATGTCCTACCTTGAACTGTGACGTTGTATTCAGTTAGTACTTCTTCTGAAGACTGCTGTTACTATCGCCGTATAAAGTCCACTGTCAGATTTTTGGAGGTTTTTTAAGTTTTATGGAGTATTTCTTTTCCAAAAGGTCTATTCTCGTACCATAAACCCCACCAACGTTTGATTTTCCATGTGGGAAGAAAGACACCAGCACATCATCTGTGGCAAATTTCCATAAAAGGAGATGATAATTTTTAGGAACCTCCGCTTCTGAGACGTTGAAAAAAACATCGCCACCCGTCCGCACAAACACTGAAGCAAAAGCATCGGTTCCTGTAAAACACAGATACATAATCACATAAGGTTAGGACTGTGTGTTTCATTTTAATGTCAGAAATGTTTGAGGAATCCTGTGAATAAAATGGCAGGTTCACATACAAGATTTACATAAATAGTTTTCATCTGAAAAATAAATTTCTAGGTTCCACAATGTTGGTTGAACAACTTAAAACCTATCAGATGAATGAAGCTGGTTTTTCCACACTTTTTTATTCTACTTTGTATTTATTCCATTTTATTATTTCCTACCTGGTTCATTATTGATGATCAGAAGAGCCAGTATCAGAAACAAAGACATCATCAACTCCTTCTGTGTAAGTCTCTCTTCGTGTGGCAACAAACTGTTGAGCAGGAAATAACATCGACCTGCATCATGGTGGGAAGTGTCACCTTTGAGCTCTTCCTGTCCAAAACCACGGTTATGTCCTGACTGAACACATCTAAACACAAACCGATTGCTCTTGACAGGCATATTATTTAGATTTTTTAAAATCTGTGCATCAGGAGGCCTGCTTGTGTCCCTCAGGAATAATATTTAGCTAAAATATAATAATTTAGCAAAATAAACTAGTCTGCAACCGTGATCAGAAATCAATATAAAACGTCAGAATTCAAGGTGTGTTTTTCAACATTTGAGACATTATAAAGAACGGCTTAGAGATGAAAACCTAAGTAGCTGTAATCTGTAGAACAATGCTGTCAGACTTCACTTTTAAAACTTCTCTCATTTGTTCTTTCTCATCTCATCCAGTGTCTCCAGGTGAGCTGAAGGTCGATGTCGTTTCAAACTTCTCCTCTGACGTCACAATAACCTGCAGCCTGGAGGACGTTGACATCAACACTTCATATGTCAGAACAACCTCCTGGAGGGAGGAGAGAGGTCAAAGGTCACTAAATCTGGGGCTTCCCTCAGACTCTACCTGTTAAATTCAACCATCATTTGTAGCTATAGCAACCAGATAATTGAGACCCAAAAATTGCACAAAATTGTATGTAAAAATGTTTCATTTTGACTAAACAGAATAATTATTCAAGATATCAGTAATGTCATTCTGACTACTCGGAGTGTTATAAATATCTGAAATAGAAAACAAAGTAAAGGTGACTCCAATTCATTTCGAGATATCTCAAAAGGAATTTTCACTGGTGAAAATTTGTTATCTCTAATTTAGTTTTGCTTAATCATCGTTTGCTTTGATGATGTCTGAAATTTATTTTTGCACCAGTCGAATATACATATCCCATCAAAATGCATCTAATACATTTATGGTGTCATTCAAGATATCTTTAATCAGAATTATGATTAAATAAGCATGAGGTAAGAGGAACTATCTGAGCATGTATTGTTGGTGTTAGAGACAAATATTGAAATCTGAGCGACAGAGAGACATGGCTAAAGAGATATCGCAGAGGAATGTAGGTGATATAATGTTCAAAGCCATAATAAGTATCAATATTATTATTATTGTAAAAAGCGCAACAGGTCTTTATGAGAAAAATATGTATAACAGTTGTTGTTATTCACCCTCCAATCCAGAGGAGGCGGTACAGCGCCCACAGTGCCTTACCGCCTCCAGAAAACTCTAGCAGAGAGTTCTGTTTGTTTGTATGGAGAGGCACACACGCTCTTTCGAGTTATCTCTGTGATTCATTTAACCTATTGAGGCAACTTTTCATTCATTAAATCATCTAAGTTGTCCTGGGAAAGCAACTTTATAAGCGTGGTGGTGACCTCAGAAGAAGCAGTTTTAACGTCGAACAGGACGGCACCGGACCCGGTGACCCGCTATACCGTTAAAGCTCCGGTGCAAAGAGGTTCGTTTTTTCTGCATTGAGATAACAGCGGGTGTTTTGACGTTTCCGTAGGAAATTGTTTGTGTTGTTTTTAAGGAGCAGTTCATTTAAACATCCGCGCCAGCTCCATTGTTTATCCATAGTTTTATTGCAGTTGTAGCTCAACAGGCTAACTTCTAAAATGGGCGTGGTCACTCACAGTAAATACTTACGCTCTTCTTTTTTTTTTTTTTTTTTAAACTAATTTCATATTAATAAGAGACAAATTATTATGTTTATGACAAATTATTTTTGTAGTTAAGCACATAATTTTTAAGCATTTTATTTGATGTTGCTCTTCTATGTGTTTTTTTATTAATATATTTTGTTTTAGCATTCACTCACTCTGACTTTTGTTAATCCTTTAGGGTTAGACTTGAAGTAAGTTGCAATAAAAAGTTAAGACTTGTAGTTTAAAAAAATGCTGAAAAGTGTTGAAAATAAAACAGCAGCAATGATTGAACCTGCTGGATGAATATAGCTGACCTGCTGACCCTAAATGCCGCCTTCTCTTAAACATGACAATAACAACAATCTATGTTTTTCTATGTTAAATATTTATTTTTTGCAATTTAAATATGTTAAATGTTTTGTAATCTATATATTCAAGTGTATTTGTTTTATCTATGTCATCAGACTACGACCTCATTGTGACAACAAAGATGCAGATGAGTTTTTCCTCTGATTGTGTTTGTGATTCTAATTCTTCGGACAATGTTAAAGGTAAATTATTATCCTATTTGTTTTTAATTTAGCTTCTTAAGTCAGCAGTGTTTTCCTTAACAATGAAAAACATTTGATCTGTTCGTACAATAAAAAAATAAAAACAAACTGGGTCACAAACTAATAGGGTAAAGAGTTTTAAAGTTTTAAAGCCTTTTGTTGTGTTTCACAGGTGCTGGGAATGATATTTCTGTGCAGACTGGAGGAGATTTGCTTCTTAATGTCACCGTTCTTAGAAGTTTTACCTTTTTACTGGCAGTTCAAGTTTCAAAGATATATTAGTGGTGTTTAATTCCAGTGCAGGCAAACTGACAGTGGAGAGAGAACTACACTGGAAGAATTGAACTTTCTGGAAATGAAGGATTTTTTTAAATTGAAGAATCTACAAAAAATCAGACAGTGGCGTTTACTCTGTATGGGGTTCAGGAGACAAAGGAGCTGCTGGAAGAATACAGCGTTACAGTTAAAGGTAGGTTTAAAGAAAACATGCTATTGAGAAGTCAAAAACCCAAATATGTGCAATCTGCAGAACAATCCTATCAGATTCACTTTGCTTTAATGTTTTAAAACTTCTGTTAATAATTTGATCGTAGCCATAGCAACCAGGTCAGCAATGATGATCCAAGCCTGTTCCAGATCAGGAAGCCTGGGCTGAGGAGTAAAAGCCTTTTGGTTGGACAGACGGTTGGAAGCGTGTTACTGCTTAGTAACACCAACCTCTGTACTCCTACCAGGATACAGATCAGAATTAGAACAGGAATATTAGAAGCTCTTGATGTCTCAAACAAAAAGTTGATCTGTGTTTCTGC